>JAMPIV010019821.1:0-11222 GCA_024509875.1 Oreohelix idahoensis | reverse complement strand
AATTGTTGGCTGAGTATGTCCTAATTTTAAAGCAGAGATTCAGACGTATGCCCCCATTGTTGGGCTGAGTATGTCCAATTGTTGGCTGAGTATGTCCTAATTTTAAAGCAGAGATTCAGACGTATGCCCCCCAATTGTTGGCTGAGTATGTCCTAATTTTAAAGCAGAGATTCAGACGTATGCCCCCCAATTGTTGGCTGAGTATGTCCTATTTTAAAGCAGAGATTCAGACGTATGCCCCCCAATTGTTGGCTGAGTATGTCCTAATTTTAAAGCAGAGATTCAGACGTATGCCCCCCAATTGTTGGCTGAGTATGTCCTATTTTAAAGCAGAGATTCAGACGTATGCCCCCCAATTGTTGGCTGAGTATGTCCTAATTTTAAAGCCGAGATTCAGACGTATGCCCCCCAATTGTTGGCTGAGTATGTCCTAATTTTAAAGCAGAGATTCAGACGTATGCCCCCCAATTGTTGGCTGAGTATGTCCTATTTTTAAAGCAGAGATTCAGACGTATGCCCCCCAATTGTTGGCTGAGTATGTCCTAATTTTAAAGCAGAGATTCAGACGTATGCCCCCCAATTGTTGGCTGAGTATGTCCTAATTTTAAAGCAGAGATTCAGACGTATGCCCCCCAATTGTTGGCTGAGTATGTCCTAATTTTTAAGCAGAGATTCAGACGTATGAGTATGCCCCCAATTGTTGGCTGAGTATGTCCTATTTTTAAAGCAGAGATTCAGACGTATGCCCCCCAATTGTTGGCTGAGTATGTCCTAATTTTAAAGCAGAGATTCAGACGTATGCCCCCCAATTGTTGGCTGAGTATGTCCTAATTTTAAAGCAGAGATTCAGACGTATGCCCCCCAATTGTTGGCTGAGTATGTCCTAATTTTAAAGCAGAGATTCAGACGTATGCCCCCCAATTGTTGGCTGAGTATGTCCTAATTTTAAAGCAGAGATTCAGACGTATGCCCCCCAATTGTTGGCTGAGTATGTCCTAATTTTTAAAGCAGAGATTCAGACGTATGCCCCCAATTGTTGGCTGAGTATGTCCTAATTTTAAAGCAGAGATTCAGACGTATGCCCCCCAATTGTTGGCTGAGTATGTCCTATTTTTTTCAAAGCAGAGATTCAGACGTATGCCCCCCAATTGTTGGCTGAGTTTGTCCTAATTTTGAAGCAGAGATTCAGACGTATGCCCCCAATTGTTGGCTGAGTATGTCCTATTTTTAAAGCAGAGATTCAGACGTATGCCCCCCAATTGTTGGCTGAGTATGTCCTATTTTTAAAGCAGAGATTCAGACGTATGCCCCCAATTGTTGGCTGAGTATGTCCTAATTTTAAAGCAGAGATTCAGACGTATGCCCCCCAATTGTTGGCTGAGTATGTCCAGAGATTCAGACGTATTTTTGGGCTGAAAGCAGCAGAGATTCACACGTATGCCCCCCAATTGTTGGCTGAGTATGTCCTAATTTTAAAGCAGAGATTCAGACGTATGCCCCCTGAGTATGTCCTAATTTTAAAGCAGAGATTGGTATGCCCCCCAATTGTTGGCTGAGTATGTCCTATTTTTAAAGCAGAGATTCAGACGTATGCCCCCAATTGTTGGCTGAGTATGTCCTAATTTTAAAGCAGAGATTCAGACGTATGCCCCCCAATTGTTGGCTGAGTATGTCCTATTTTTAAAGCAGAGATTCAGACGTATGCCCCCAATTGTTGGCTGAGTATGTCCTAATTTTTAAAAGCTGAGTATGTCCTAGTATTTAATTTTTTCAAAGCAGAGATTCAGACGTATGCCCCCAATTGTTGGCTGGGTGAGTATATCCTAATTTTAAAGCAGAGATTCAGACGTATGCCCCCCAATTGTTGGCTGAGTATGTCCTAATTTTAAAGCAGAGATTCAGACGTATGCCCCCCAATTGTTGGCTGAGTATGTCCTAATTTTAAAGCAGAGATTCAGACGTATGCCCCCCCAATTGTTGGCTGAGTATGTCCTAATTTTAAAGCAGAGATTCAGACGTATGCCCCCCAATTGTTGGCTGAGTATGTCCTAATTTTAAAGCAGAGATTCAGACGTATGCCCCCCCAATTGTTGTTGGCTGAGTATGCCCCCCAATTGTCCTAATTTTTAAAGCAGAGATTCAGACGTATGCCCCCCTAATTCAGTTGCCCCCCAATTGTTGGCTGAGTATGTCCTAATTTTAAAGCAGAGATTCAGACGTATGCCCCCCAATTGTTGGCTGAGTATGTCCTATTTTTAAAAGCAGAGATTCAGACGTATGCCCCCCAATTCTGAGTATGTCCTAATTTTAAGCAGAGATTCCCCCAGGATTCAGACCCCCCCCAATTGTTGGCTGAGTATGTCCTATTTTTAAAGCAGAGATTCAGACGTATGCCCCCCAATTGTTGGCTGAGTATGTCCTAATTTGAAAGCAGAGATTCAGATCGGTATGCCCCCCAATTGTTGGCTGACGTATGCCCCCCAATTGTTGGCTGAGTATGTCCTATTTTTTCAAAATTGCAGAGATTCAGACGTATGCCCCCCAATTGTTGGCTGAGTATGTCCTATTTTTAAAGCAGAGATTCAGACGTATGCCCCCCAATTGTTGGCTGAGTATGTCCTATTTTTAAAGCAGAGATTCAGACGTATGCCCCCCAATTGTTGGCTGAGTATGTCCTATTTTTAAAGCAGCGATTCAGACGTATGCCCCCCAATTGTTGGCTGAGTATGTCCTAATTTTTAAAGCAGAGATTCAGACGTATGCCCCCCAATTGTTGGCAGAGAATGTCCTATGCCCCCGCCATTTTTAAAGCAGAGATTCAGACGTATGCCCCCCAATTGTTGGCTGAGTATGTCCTATTTTTAAAAGCAGAGATTCAGACGTATGCCCCCCAATTGTTGGCTGAGTATGTCCTATTTTTAAAAGCAGAGATTCAGACGTATCCCCCCCCAATTGTTGGCTGAGTATGTCCTATTTTTAAAGCAGAGATTCAGACGTATGCCCCCCAATTGTTGGCTGAGTAGTATGTCCTATTTTTTTAAAGAGCAGACGTAGATTGTTGGCTGACGTATGCCCCCCCCAATTGTTGGCTGAGTATGTCCTATTTTTAAAGCAGAGATTCAGACGTATGCCCCCCAATTGTTGGCTGAGTATGTCCTATTTTTAAAGCAGAGATTCAGACGTATGCCCCCCAATTGTTGGCTGAGTATGTCCTATTTTTTAAGCAGAGATTCAGACGTATGCCCCCCAATTGTTGGCTGAGTATGTCCTATTTTTAAAGCAGAGATTCAGACGTATGCCCCCCAATTGTTGGCCGGAGATTGCCTATTTTTTAAAGCAGAGATTCAGACGTATGCCCCCCCCAATTGTTGGCTGAGTATGTCCTAATTTTAAAGCAGAGATTCAGTTGGCTGACGTATGCCCCCCCCCAGACGTATGCCCCAATTGTTGGCTGAGTATGTCCTATTTTTAAAAGCAGAGATTCAGACGTATGCCCCCCCCCAATTGTTGGCTGAGTATGTCCTATTTTTAAAGCAGAGATTCAGACGTATGCCCCCAATTGTTGGCTGAGTATGTCCTATTTTTAAAGCAGAGATTCAGACGTATGCCCCCCAATTGTTGGCTGAGTATGTCCTATTTTAAAGCAGAGATTCAGACGTATGCCCCCCAATTGTTGGCTGAGTATGTCCTATTTTTAAAGCAGAGATTCAGACGTATGCCCCCCAATTGTTGGCTGAGTATGTCCTATTTTTAAAGCAGAGATTCAGACGTATGCCCCCCAATTGTTGGCTGAGTATGTCCTATTTTTAAAGCAGAGATTCAGACGTATGCCCCCCAATTGTTGGCTGAGTATGTCCTATTTTTAAAGCAGAGATTCAGCCGGTATGCCCCCAATTGTTGGCTGAGTTATGCCCCCAATTGTTGGCTGAGTATGTCCTATTTTTAAAGCAGAGATTCAGACGTATGCCCCCAATTGTTGGCTGAGTATGTCCTATTTTTAAAGCAGAGATTCAGACGTATGCCCCCCAATTGTTGGCTGAGTATGTCCTAATTTTAAAGCAGAGATTCAGACGTATGCCCCCAATTGTTGGCTGAGTATGTCCTATTTTTAAAGCAGAGATTCAGACGTATGCCCCCCAATTGTTGGCTGAGTATGTCCTATTTTTAAAGCAGAGATTCAGACGTATGCCCCCAATTGTTGGCTGAGTATGTCCTATTTTTAAAGCAGAGATTCAGACGTATGCCCCCCAATTGTTGGCTGAGTATGTCCTAATTTTAAAGCAGAGATTCAGACGTATGCCCCCCAATTGTTGGCTGAGTATGTCCTAATTTTAAAGCAGAGATTCAGACGTATGCCCCCAATTGTTGGCTGAGTATGTCCTAATTTTAAAGCAGAGATTCAGACGTATGCCCCCAATTGTTGGCTGAGTATGTCCTAATTTTAAAGCAGAGATTCAGACGTATGCCCCCCAATTGTTGGCTGAGTATGTCCTAATTTTAAAGCAGAGATTCAGACGTATGCCCCCAATTGTTGGCTGAGTATGTCCTAATTTTAAAGCAGAGATTCAGACGTATGCCCCCCAATTGTTGGCTGAGTATGTCCTAATTTTAAAGCAGAGATTCAGACGTATGCCCCCCAATTGTTGGCTGAGTATGTCCTAATTTTAAAGCAGAGATTCAGACGTATGCCCCCCAATTGTTGGCTGAGTATGTCCTAATTTTAAAGCAGAGATTCAGACGTATGACCACAATTGTTGGCTGAGTATGTCCTAATTTTAAAGCAGAGATTCAGACGACGTATGTCCTATTTTTTAAAGCCCCCCAATTGTTGGCTGAGTATGTCCTATTTTTAAAGCAGAGATTCAGACGTATGCCCCCCAATTGTTGGCTGAGTATGTCCTAATTTTAAAGCAGAGATTCAGACGTATGCCCCCCAATTGTTGGCTGAGTATGTCCTATTTTTAAAGCAGAGATTCAGACGTATGCCCCCCAATTGTTGGCTGAGTATGTCCTATTTTTAAAGCAGAGATTCAGACGTATGCCCCCCAATTGTTGGCTGAGTATGTCCTATTTTTAAAGCAGAGATTCAGACGTATGCCCCCCAATTGTTGGCTGAGTATGTCCTATTTTTAAAGCAGAGAATTGTTGGCTGAGTATTCAGACGTATGCCCCCAATTGTTGGCTGAGTATGTCCTAATTTTAAAGCAGAGATTCAGACGTATGCCCCCCAATTGTTGGCTGAGTATGTCCTAATTTTAAAGCAGAGATTCAGACGTATGCCCCCCAATTGTTGGCTGAGTATGTCCTATTTTTAAAGCAGAGATTCAGACGTATGCCCCCCAATTGTTGGCTGAGTATGTCCTATTTTTAAAGCAGAGATTCAGACGTATGCCCCCAATTGTTGGCTGAGTATGTCCTATTTTTAAAGCAGAGATTCATGCCCCCAATTGACGTAAAGCAGAGATGCCCCCCAATTGTTGGCTGAGTATGTCCTAATTTTAAAGCAGAGATTCAGACGTATGCCCCCCAATTGTTGGCTGAGTATGTCCTATTTTTAAAGCAGAGATTCAGACGTATGCCCCCCAATTGTTGGCTGAGTATGTCCTAATTTTAAAGCAGAGATTCAGACGTATGCCCCCCAATTGTTGGCTGAGTATGTCCTAATTTTAAAGCAGAGATTCAGACGTATGCCCCCCAATTGTTGGCTGAGTATGTCCTAATTTTAAAGCAGAGATTCAGACGTATGCCCCCCAATTGTTGGCTGAGTATGTCCTAATTTTAAAGCAGAGATTCAGACGTATGCCCCCCAATTGTTGGCTGAGTATGTCCTAATTTTAAAGCAGAGATTCAGACGTATGCCCCCCAATTGTTGGCTGAGTATGTCCTATTTTTAAAGCAGAGATTCAGACGTATGCCCCCCAATTGTTGGCTGAGTATGTCCTATTTTTAAAGCAGAGATTCAGACGTATGCCCCCCAATTAGTATGTCCTAATTTTAAAGCAGAGATTCAGACGTATGCCCCCCAATTGTTGGCTGAGTATGTCCTAATTTTAAAGCAGAGATTCAGACGTATGCCCCCCAATTGTTGGCTGAGTATGTCCTAATTTTAAAGCAGAGATTCAGACGTATGCCCCCCAATTGTTGGCTGAGTATGTCCTAATTTTAAAGCAGAGATTCAGACGTATGCCCCCCAATTGTTGGCTGAGTATGTCCTAATTTTAAAGCAGAGATTCAGACGTATGCCCCCCAATTGTTGGCTGAGTATGTCCTAATTTTAAAGCAGAGATTCAGACGTATGCCCCCCAATTGTTGGCTGAGTATGTCCTAATTTTAAAGCAGAGATTCAGAGATTCAGACGTATCCCCCCTATTTTTTGGCTGAGTATGTCCTAATTTTAAAGCAGAGATTCAGACGTATGCCCCCCAATTGTTGGCTGAGTATGTCCTAATTTTAAAGCAGAGATTCAGACGTATGCCCCCAATTGTTGGCTGAGTATGTCCTATTTTTAAAGCAGAGATTCAGACGTATGCCCCCCAATTGTTGGCTGAGTATGTCCTATTTTTAAAGCAGAGATTCAGACGTATGCCCCCCAATTGTTGGCTGAGTATGTCCTAATTTTAAAGCAGAGATTCAGACGTATGCCCCCCAATTGTTGGCTGAGTATGTCCTAATTTTAAAGCAGAGATTCAGACGTATGCCCCCCAATTGTTGGCTGAGTATGTCCTAATTTTAAAGCAGAGATTCAAACGGATGCCCCCCCATTGTTGGCTGAGTCTGTCCTATTTTTAAAGTCCTAGCAGAAGATTCAGACGTAGACGTATGCCCCCCAATTGTTGGCTGAGTATGTCCTAATTGTAAAGCAGAGGCTATGAGTATGTGAGTATGTATTTTTAAAGCAGAGATTCAGACGTATGCCCCCCAATTGTTGGCTGAGTATGTCCTAATTTTAAAGCAGAGATTCAGACGTATGCCCCCCAATTGTTGGCTGAGTATGTCCTATTTTTAAAGCAGAGATTCAGACGTATGCCCCCCAATTGTTGGCTGAGTATGTCCTATTTTTAAATATACTGATCAACAACAAAAAATACCCACCTATTGCCAGTTTGAAAAACGTGGCCATGTGATCCAGTTCAGCTCTGACATTGGTGTTCAAAAGTGAGTGAAATCCTTCACGACCACCCCAGAAAACTAATGGGGAAAAAATTGTGATGGTTTAAGCATTTCTGAGTTCATAAAGAAAAGCATTTAAAGGCTCAAGTATATATAATTTATAGAGTTGATGATTCACAAACTGAAGTTGTATGATTAGTTCATAAATATCATTTCTAGTTTGTGAAGTTTGTCTCGGATGCTGTTTTGCTCACATAAATTTTGAACATTAGAGCTGATATTACAGAATTACTATCAGCTAATTGCATTACATGACTCATGTGTTCACATATTTATGAGTCAGTCTATTTTTCTCATTGCATTTGGATTCTGTGATACAAGGCACTTTTGTTGTTCAAGACTTGTCCTTGTATTCCATAATGCTGCTAAGGCTTGTCAAAAGTTTGTGCTGGTCTACCTTTATGAACTGTTTTCTCATGATTAAAAAAAAATGTGTTGTTGTTTTAAGAATAAACTTTAGTTTGTAATGTGTGAACATTGCTCTGTTAGTTTGTTATTAGTAAGTATTTTCTTATGGTTGTCATTAGTGAATACTTCTAAATAGTTTTTATTTAGTGGATATTTACCAAAAGTACATATCAGATATTTTCTTACAGTATGTCATTAGTAGATACTTTCCTATGGTTTGTCATTATCAGACATGTCCCCATAGTCTGTCATTAGTAGATATTTCCTTTTGGTTTGTTGCTAGTAGGTACTTTCCTCTAGTCTGCCACTAGCAGACATTCTCTTTCATTAGCAGGTATTTCCCTACTTCATATATCCTCTCTTGTTTCACCTTTTCGTTGTTCGATAATAATTGGTGAATAAAACATTTTGGAGACTTGTTAGAAGTTAAAGTGCATAAGGTGTAACATTTCACGCTTGCTTTTGAATGCAGCAGAAACAAGAATAGCAAGTCTGAAAGCTGAGTACCCCTAAGTGGTTTTGATGAATCTCCCATGTACAACGGGTAAAAAATGGATGGCCAAGACAAGGACAATCAACAGGGTAGGCCAAGACAAGGACAATCAACAGGGTAGGCCAAGACAAGCAATCAACAGGGTAGGCCAAGACAAGCAATCAACAGGGTAGGCCAGGACAAGCAATCAACAGGGTAGGCCAAGACAAGCAATCAACAGGGTAGGCCAAGACAAGCAATCAACAGGGTAGGCCAAAACAAGCAATCAACAGGGTAGGCCAAGACAAGCAATCAACAGGATTCCACAAGGGCATGGGCTTAAAGAGAATGTTAGACAAGGAGTAAGGAACATAAAGGTGACTATTTGAGATTGAATTGTAAAATATTAAACAAATAGAGAAATAGACAGAAAATTGAACACAGGGAGGCCCAGGACCAGATCTGGACTGGCAGAGTTATTGTTATTTGTTCTCCAGACGTGATCAGAAATGATGATGTAGTTGTGCTGCTTGTGTAGTATAAAGTTGAAATGGTTAAAAAAAAAAGTATTCATAAAGAAACAAGAAGTTTTAGACTTTCACACGGGGTTACCTGCAAAGAATAAGGGGATTAAGATATTTGTGACAAAACCACCAGTGCAGAACTGATGAAAAGAACCAAAAAAATACCAGTGAAATAATAAACGAGGAAGAGTCACTAGTGTTGGATCTGACAAACACAGAAGAAAACAGTTTATAGCATCACATGACTAGTGTTGGATCTGACACACACAGAAGAAAACAGTTGATAGCATTACATGACTAGTGTTGGATCTGACAAACACAGAAGAAAACAGTTGATAGCATTACATGACTAGTGTTGGATCTGACAAACACAGAAGAAAACAGTTGATAGCATTACATGACTAGTGTTGGATCTGACAAACACAGAAGAAGAAAGCACAGTTGATACAAACAACAGAAGAAAACATTACATGACTAGTGTTGGATCTGACAAACACAGAAGAAAACAGTTGATAGCATTACATGACTAGTGTTGGATCTGACAAACACAGAAGAAAACAGTTGATAGCATCACATGACTAGTGTTGGATCTGACACACACGTTGACAAACACAGAAGAAAACAGTTGATAGCATCACATGACTAGTGTTAGATCTGACACACACAGAAGAAAACAGTTGATAGCATTACATGACTAGTGTTGGATCTGACACACACAGAAGAAAACAGTTGATAGCATTACATGACTAGTGTTAGATCTGACAAACACAGAAGAAAACAGTTGATAGCATTACATGACTAGTGTTGGATCTGACACACACAGAAGAAAACAGTTGATAGCATTACATGACTAGTGTTGGATCTGACAAACACAGAAGAAAACAGTTGATAGCATTACATGACTAGTGTTAGATCTGACACACACAGAAGAAAACAGTTGATAGCATTACATGACTAGTGTTGGATCTGACAAACACAGAAGAAAACAGTTGATAGCATTACATGACTAGTGTTAGATCTGACAAACACAGAAGAAAACAGTTGATAGCATTACATGACTAGTGTTGGATCTGACACACACAGAAGAAAACAGTTGATAGCATTACATGACTAGTGTTGGATCTGACAAACACAGAAGAAAACAGTTGATAGCATTACATGACTAGTGTTGGATCTGACAAACACAGAAGAAAACAGTTGATAGCAGACTTGTTGGATCTGATACACAGAAGAAAACAGTTGACATGACATGACTAGTGTTGGATCTGACAAACACAGAAGAAAACAGTTGATAGCATTACATGACTAGTGTTGGATCTGACAAACACAGAAGAAAACAGTTGATAGCATCACATGACTAGTGTTGGATCTGACACACACAGAAGAAAACAGTTGATAGCATTACATGACTAGTGTTGGATCTGACACACACAGAAGAAAACAGTTGATAGCATTACATGACTAGTGTTGGATCTGACAAACACAGAAGAAAACAGTTGATAGCATTACATGACTAGTGTTGGATCTGACACACACAGAAGAAAACAGTTGATAGCAACACAGAAGAAAACAGTTGATAGCATTACATGACTAGTGTTAGATCTGACAAACACAGAAGAAAACAGTTGATAGCATCACATGACTCTGTGAAGAAAACAGTTGATAGCATCTGACACACACACAGAGAAAAAACAGTTGATAGCATTACATGACTAGTGTTGGATCTGACAAACAGAAGAAAACAGTTGATAATTACATGACTAGTGTTGGATCTGACACACACAGAAGAAACATTGATAGCACATGACTAGTGTTGGATCTGACAAACACAGAAGAAAACAGTTGATAGCATCACATGACTAGTGTTGGATCTGACACACACAGAAGAAAACAGTTGATAGCATCACATGACTAATGTTAGATCTGACACACACAGAAGAAACAGAAGAAAACTAGTGTTGATCTGCATTACAGACTAGAGAAACACACAGTTGATAGCATGACTAGTGTTAGATCTGACAAACACAGAAGAAAACAGTTGATAGCATCACATGACTAATGTTAGATCTGACACACACAGAAGAAAACAGTTGATAGCATTACATGACTAGTGTTAGATCTGACAAACACAGAAGAAAACAGTTGATAGCATTACATGACTAGTGTTGGATCTGACAAACACAGAGAAGAAAACAGTTGATAGCATTACATGACTAGTGTTAGATCTGACAAACACAGAAGAAAACAGTTGATAGCATTACATGACTAGTGTTAGATCTGACACACACAGAAGAAAACAGTTGATAGCATTACATGACTAGTGTTAGATCTGACACACACAGAAGAAAACAGTTGATAGCATTACATGACTAGTGTTAGATCTGACAAACACAGAAGAAAACAGTTGATAGCATTACATGACTAGTGTTAGATCTGACACACACAGAAGAAAACAGTTGATAGCATTACATGACTAGTGTTAGATCTGACAAACACAGAAGAAAACAGTTGATAGCATTACATGACTAGTGTTAGATCTGACACACACAGAAGAAAACAGTTGATAGCATTACATGACTAGTGTTGGATCTGACAAACACAGAAGAAAACAGTTGATAGCATTACATGACTAGTGTTGGATCTGACAC